>JAUKNK010000068.1:2572500-2582500 GCA_030765055.1 Mantis religiosa | reverse complement strand
TTTTATTTTAGAACAGTGTTACTCATTAGGTACATTTAAATTATATTTGCAGTATTAACACAAAAACACTTCAACATACAGCAGTGAAACAATATAAATATTCACTTATGTTTTCATTCGCTATGAAGCACTTTGTCATAAAACTTCTTTGCTGGTTCTGTTGTCTGAAGCTTGGCAAATTCCTGAAAATTAAAAATTAATGCAATCTAGTTAAATATCCTTAAACTGTTTTATTTAAAAAGTCAAGCTTTCGCATATTCAGGAGCTAACTATCATTTTGTATACGTCAGTTTTAACTGGACTTTTGCAGACTTGTGCAAATGCCATGTTAAGTTTCCGAAGTTAAAAATTTCTAGTAATCTTGTTTTTACTAGATACAAAGTCTACGGTCTAAAAATATTCTCAACATTGCAATCCGTCTCTTCCTAGGTTTCAGTATGCAAGTCCTGGAACCTTGGTGAAGTGGTGTAAAGCGTATTTTCTTACCTATATAAAAATAATTGTATGTATTAAATTTTAATAATTTTAACACATAGCAGATTCTTACAAAATTAAAGTTGTCACATGCGTAATGGCATTTTCCAGGAACAGCCTGACCTTTGCAGGAACTTTAGAGAACAACGAAGTAAAAATATGAAACGAAAAGAAGTTTGAAATGTCTAGGTCCTTATGACCTGGGTCATTTTACATGATATTAAGATATTTGAATCTATTGTTTTAAAGGTTAAGTGGATAAACTTATAAGGAGTTATTTTCTGCTATAATATGCACTTTTAGGGTATATATCTCTGAGCCAGGTAATTTCAAATATATAAATTATCAGTTTCGGAACCAAATAACGTTGAATTACTGTTTATTACACCTCGTAACTATGCCTGTAGTCCTGGATATGTGTACACCAAAATGTTAATTCAATGGAATAAACAATGCAAATATTATCACAGTTCCCTCAACTTTATCTATCTTAACTTAGCCCCCAATAAATTGAAAAGGTACCTCAAAGTTACCTCTTGTTCTACGATGTCCTTTTCCAGGTCACGGTGCTCTGCCCGACGTCGAAGACGACCTTCCAAACTTCTGTATGTTCTGTTCCGCGTGGATCTGGATCTCAGGTTGAAAGACGTGGGTGCAGTCTGCGGCAAGTAGGGTAATGATGTCGGCGGAGTTTACCGGAACAGGTTTGCAGTTTCACTCCTCAAAGTTCCGTGCCAGATTGTTAAGTCACAGCTCTTGATAGCAGTTCTTGCTCATCGCACACAATTACTTCTTCATTAAGGTACGTCCAGTAATTCCTCGCCACGGCTGGTAGGCCACAACGGCGTGTTTCTTGCCTTCAGTTGTCCATTACTGCTCTTTAACTCTGCAGTTTCTTTATTTGACGTAAATTCACTTTATCTTTTAAACTCTTACGCTACCTTTATATAATTCACTGACAGTCTCCTCGACTCTTTTGTAATTTAGTTACACAAAATCCAAATTTAAAGTTTTTTTGCAAAAGTTTAATTTTGCTTAGCCTGAGTAGCTGTGTCCTCTCGAGTTCTACATCAATTTGTGGTTAAAGTTCACAGGAAACAGGATTCGGCATGTCTGAAAGCTCAAAATTACTTTGCATCTGAATTTAGCATCCAGTCTACGGAACATCAGCACGAGCACATGTAACAGGACCAACTACTTCAATATGTCAGATACTGCTGAGGGAAAAGTTATTCCAAAAACCTTGATAAGTCACTTTTCATTTGAAAATTATTCAAAGATCTTAAGTAGAGTTACAGACCTGAATTTGAAGAAGCCAAAGTGAAATATATCTGTCGTAACTGCTCACGGGCAACACCTGGAGAAGCAGACCCTCCAAAAGCGTTAACCGACGTTCTTATTAATGTTGATAACTTATTGAAATGTAATTTCAATTTCTTCGTCCATATTTCTATAAAATTAGCTAAGATTCGTTTCGATGGTTTGTTTCCATAGCAAACATTGGAAACAGACAGAAGAAAAGCGCCAAATAAAGAAATGACAGGAAAAGAAATACTGTAGAAGAGGCTTTGGATTTCTTAGAAAAAGCGAATTCTAGTAACACAAAGAGAAATATACAGAAATCGTGGAATTTTATATTATAAGAGAAAATGGCATTTGTATATATAAATCAGAGTTGTGCAAGAACGGGAGAGAGCTGACAACTCATACAACTAACCTGGGCTGTCTATAAGAGCCAGGAGGTTATCATAAAATGTGTAACGATGCTACCTAAGTGCATTTTTGTGTTCTATGTAATTTAGGGCTAACATCTAACCTCTGTTTGACTAGTTGAAACCCACCCAAAAGTCTTATCGTGGTTTCTTTCGAAAGGGTGGTAAAGCCGTGGCTCCGTGATGAAGATACCTCTGAAGATGATTAGGCGGTCTTTCATGCCCAGTTAGATTTCGACGTTGAGAGGCACAGCGTTTAAAGGACTCTCATAAATACGCGGGCTGTAAATAAATTAGTGATAGCATTTATAGAACGCATATTTAATGTGCTAACAATCACACAGAACGTCAAAGAAGATCTTTAGCCGATTTAGTATCATTTTCCGGTTTGTTTTGAGGCCTGTTCTTTACGGTAACTATCACGGGGGCATGGTGGCTTGATAACACAGCAATAAGGGACAAAATGGTTGTGTGTAGTCCTTTGCACCCGCTTTTACTACATGCGGCACCGCAGGCGCTGACACTGATGATACATGTGATGTAGATGGACCACCTGTAAAACGAGATGGTGAGGAAAACCGGAGATCCCTGAGAAAATCCGCTCCAGTGCCGTGATCTCCACCACAAATCTCACTTTGCCCTCGCCTAGGATCGAACCTGGGCCGCCTTGGTGAGAGCCGTATTGTCTAAGCACTCAGCCACGGCGCGACCATCAAAAACAGGGCAGATTGACGCGTTTGCCTCTTGCTGTATTAATTGGAACCAAAACGTGTTTATGGCCTCTGAATCGGCCAAGCCGTGTATTAGCGAAATCTCTCCTGGACGTATCTTGGATATAGGAGGCTGTTCCCAGTGTTACAGTAATTGTAATGGTTGTGCAGAAAAGTGTTTATACGAGTAGTAACATACTCGATAAAAAGATTGCATTAAAGTGGGGAAGATGGTCTGCGTACTATTTACGATTTTCTTATAAAATGCTGCCTTAATTTGTATTTAATGAATACCATTCAGCTTTAAATGTTCTCACACATACATATTACAGATTATGCTAATCTGGGCGCTCATTACCTGTTTCCCTTAGCATATTCCCCTTCAAAATGCGTGCCCTGCAATAGCCGATAAGATATAATTACCAATCTTGATACGAAGACTGTGTGACAAGCGGAATTCACGAATATATTACTATTTCTTGGACAGCAATTTCTAGGACAACAATAAAATATGGTCACTCGCATTTTGAGCTTGCACAGCTTAACTCGTATTCACATGCTTTTTTCTGTTCCACGAACTCTTTTCATTATACCCTTGTATCTCTTACACGTTTTTCGATATAGCCTGCTGTTTGTGAAAACTGCAGCACCAAGAATGACATATCCGAATAACTCCAAACTTGGTGAAAGTGTGGAAGAGTGTGCAGGCAATAAGTGATTAGGTTTGCAGATAGATGGAATACAGGTAAGCCAAGCAGAGCTCTCGCGTGTCAGTCCGACAAGGGTCAGTGTTTCGCCCAATGTAGTCAGTGCAGAGCTGTCAAATAAGGTGGAAACAATAAAGCGAGTACCAGTATGCCTCGTCGTAGACAAAGGTAGCAATATAGACATGCGACTGATTTCGAACGGGACAAAATGATCGGTCTCCGGGCAGCGGGTTTGTCATACCGTGACATTTCGGCTCGTACAGGACATGCTGCAATGACAGTGATGCGGGTGTAGAAGCAGTGGACAGATGAAGGTCGTACATATCGAAGAGCGGAAACTGGACCAGGAAAAATGACCAGGACAATGGATGACCGTCATCTTGTCCCTAGGGTCATAACGCACCGCACAGCTTCATCCACAATGTTGGCTCGACGCTGAAGCACTGCAACAAGTGTGAACTTGTATGCATCATCGGTTCGTCGGCGTCTACTGCAGTTTGGACTGGTTGCACGCATTACGTCGACTTCCATTGTCTAGAAACCACAAGATCCTCCAACTGCCATGAGCACGTGAACACCATCACTGGGGTGCTAAGAGGCAAAATAAAGTCTTTTTGGATTAGTCCAGCTTCAACGTGCCCTACAGTGATGGCCGTATACGTTTCCGATGGTGCCGTGGTTAGCGCAACTTGGAGGGCTGCATTGTTGAGCGGCATAGCGAACAAACACCAGGTGTGATGGTTTGGGACGCCATTGGTTACAACAGATCTCGATTCATACGAATTGAGCGCACTTTGAACAGCAACCGGTACCTAACGGTGGTTGTAGAGCCTGAAGTACTCCTCCTTCTTCAGGCATCTCCTCAGGCCATATTTCAACAGGACAGTACCCGGCTCTTCTTCGAAGAGCATCGGGTGCCATTGCCTCCCTGCCCTGTACGTTCGCCTGACATGTTGCCCATCGAACATGTCTGGGATATGGTTGGTCGGCAACTGGTGCGTCACGGTCCTCCAATAACTAGTGTCACGGAGTTGTGGACTCGAATACAAACTGCGTGGAGGGAAATCCGCCAGGAACGTATTCAGAACCTTTCTGATGCAATCCCAAGGCGTATAGCAGCTCTAATTACAGCACATTAAGGCCTCATGAAATACTAAATATTAAGGCTCAAAGGTCAGGTACAGATTATATAAGTTAGTCATTTGCTACTTGTCATGTAGCTAACTGGTGGTATTAAATTCATTGAATCCACGCGTTTCTTTCTTGGTGTTGCAAAACTCAAAAAAGTAGTGTAAATTATTGCGAAATTGGATTCGTTACACATTCCGTTATAGATGCAAAAGGTATACAGGAACAGAGTATTTAAAAACAAATCACTATCTTTGAAATTCCATATTTATTCCGTAATACCATGAGAAATAAATACGAACTGGTCATTTCAAAGTAGGATCCGTGTCTACCTTATCTCCTACGGCTTAGTGATCTTTAAATTAATACTCTTAGCATGTTCCCTTTATATTTCTGGAATGGAATGTTTTGGGACCCATTCTTTGTTAGTATTTTCAATCTTTTTTATCTCTCATTGATGTGAAATGACGTAACCCTGCATTTCCCATTGGAGCAATACCTATGTTCTTTATTTTTTAGTCGATTCTTTAGCGATGTATACAAGTCCTTAAAGTCCTTAAAATCCAATTTTCCAAACCTATTCTACGAATTCCTCTAATAACTATACTTTTGTTAGTCCTCGCACTTCTTTAAGTATGTCCTCACCTATGGATACGTAACCGTAGGAATAATAAAGCTCTGCCAGATCTACAAGAACCCAAGGTCATAGGTTTAAACCCAGCCCAGGTCAATTGTATTCATGTGTGCCTAAAACCGACAGCCACATGGCAGTAGATAGCTCCCACGAGACAAAATTTCGAAGGCGACGCTGATATGAAAAGAGAAATTGGTATCGTCGTTAACAAAAAATGTTTTTTTGTACACAACTTGGACACACAGCAGGTTTTGTCATATCCTCCTCACCCGTATCACCAAAAGCATCGATAGAATATGCCACAACGACACTGAGCTCAATGTCACAAACTTTAAAATAATTTTCTGTGCAAAATGAAACAGTACCTCAAATCAATTAAGCTAATTTTTATACCGCAATTTTTGTACTAAAATTATAGAAACCCTTCCAATACTCAGAAAATATTAAGAATATTCAGCAATACCAATAATGTTACATTCATTAAGATTTATTTTTCTGTCCAAAGTGAACTAATTTAACGTAATATTCTCCTACAATATAAATATTAAATTTTGCGTTACTTGCCTTTACACGAATATCTTTGCCACAGTGTTAAAAGTTAAATTAAACAGAAACATACTAACTTCAATTTAAACAGTTGCTGTGAATTCTGCCACATTTCAAATTGAGCTCTTGAATTATCTTTAATCCATAGATTAACAGGCACTCCGTAGTGGCTACTTTATCCTTAATCCAACCGTGTACTTCGGAGTTATTACTACTGAAGAGAGTATCTCCTCTACACACAATAATTGTGTGCCAGAGAAGGTAAACGAGTAAGAAGTTCAAGGCAAAAACGGAAATATGTTTTGCCAAATCATTTGTACAAGATTATATATCGTAATAACATTTTCACGTATTAAGGCTTCATATGAGTTTCGGAGGAATAATGAATGTGATTTTAATATATTTAGAGTAATCTTGAGCATCTGACCTAGATATGCAATTTCGTAGTTCAGGCTCAATGAATTGCTTTAAAAGAAGTACTACTGGCGGGCCCCGTAGCTCAGTCGGTAGAGCGTCTGTCTGCCGTACTAGGGATCCCAGGTTCGATTCCCGGCCGTGGGGGTGGGGATTTTTCTCCGACAAAGATAATTTGCCATCTTCCCCAGAGTCTGCAAATATGAATGAGAGTGCGACTTCGATATGCTCCAAAGGAGAACGGCCGCCGATATGACCACTGGAGTTAAAGATGGGGTATAAATGGAACAAAACGAAAAAGTAATACCGGCATACTTTAACTTGAACTCTCAGATGGCGTTGTTCTCGAAGACTCTTCATGTGTTTTACGCAGTCGTACTCGAAATGAATTCATGAAACGCTGTAAGTTGTAGATTCTGCAGTTGTTTTATCGAGGTTAACCAAGGACTAACATAAAATGTAAACAAATGGATCCTTCTTTCAGTATTTACCTGAGTTTACAATTTCGATGCTGGATACTCGATCGGCAGGCATTTAGTACTTACAAGGGAACTATCACTGTATTCACACCACTTCGCACCTCAAAATTTATGGTATAATGCTTGCTGTATATACAATGTGCACCAATAATCTGCTGCGGAATATAACAGCAACGCCCAAAACTGAAACCTGGAAAGTGCCGAGTGCGACCACCTGCAAGTAGCTGCTGGACATCCCTCCCGTACAATTCTGTGTTATTAAGCCAATATGTTCCTACATATTCTGGACTAATTTTCGGTTACTTCCACCTTACACTCCGTACACAGGTCCCACATAGAGTACAGATGATGCCATCAAAATCTCAAGCGAGTACAGGTATGAGCATAGTGATAGTTCCCTTGTTAGTTACTGGTAGAGTTGCCAAACGTAATCCGGTATGATAACAGCAATAAATGTGACGCCACACAGTGAAATGGCGACACTGAATTATAGACAACAATGCTCAGTTGTTACTTTGACTGGTCTCCTTGATTCAGAGTGGTCGAACTCTAGATTTGTAGCAGTAAAGTACTCGTAATTTCTACAAAGACAAACGTTTTCCTCTCTCTCAACAGAGACCTTCGACTAAAAAGTCTCATTATGATTTAATACCTTATTTTGATTCATCTGTTAAAATTATAATCTTGTATTGTTTAAAATTATAGCCTTGTCAAAAACTAAGCATTAAGTCTTTGGTCAAAACGTAATGAGCTATGCACCAACCCCAACATTCATTTATCGCTCATCCTAGAAAGCTTTCTTCCTTCAATGTCTTCAGTTTTCCTAAATGGCATATATTTTGGTGCACATCGTTTTACGAATGTATAAAGTTTTATTAATAGAAGCATCTTTAAGGTCTGTATGTAAAACGTCGCAATGTATAAAAAAAGACCACAATTCTGGTAGGGAAGTACATTGTGGACGCAGTATAATCCTAATTTTTTATCCTGAATATTGACAGACATTGCCAAACTTAGTTTAGCATTTCTCAACACTAAAAGCAATACGTAATAAAATTAACTATCGATCTCTTTCAAAAGTTTTGTACTGACACTCATAAGAGCATTAAAGAAAATAAGTATACTCTTTTCATTTTGCGGTCGTCTGGGATCGATCCTGGGCCGCATTGGTGAGAGCCAAGCAGTCTAACCGATCAGCCACGGCGCGGCATTACCACTTAGTCCTTGTTCAAAATAATAGCATTATCATACCAATCTTTATTAAGGCTGCCCAGGCCTGTTCCCAACGTTAGGTAAACGACAATGCAAATAAAACGTTTTCAATTTTTCAACCGATTGCAGAACAGTTCGACGGCTAGTACGAGGAAAAGGTAACCACTGTCGGTGTAAAATATTCAAGTTGCTTATCTCTTGCCTAACGCTATGCAAGAACTGTACTTAAAAACCACAAAGGTAGTTTCTTTGCATATGACGTTTACGATAAGCACTCCAAGGACAAAGCAAATAATGCATGATATTCAAATATACTACCTGCCATGTGTCGATTTCAAATTCTCTGATCCTCATTTGTTTTGAAACTATGTTCTTTTCTTACTCTCTCTAGAACAAGTATTGTATTCCATCCAAAACCTTTATACCAAGAGTTCATGGAAATATACATTGTAAGACTCACTGAATTCAAAAAGAATTTATTTTTCGAAGAAGATCCATACGAGATTCTGTATTTGTATTGCGAATAACACAACTCAGAGATGAAACGCCAGTTAAATGCTAAACTTCAGCATCCTCCAATGATGTGACACGATTTTAGAGAATATTTAATTACTCTTTACATTCGAAAATGCTGATTATCTAAAAAATAACCAACGGTTTGAATAAAGTGTCATACATTCAAGATGCTTTCACAAAAAATATGAATATTTTTAGAAACAGCCTCAGAAGATCACTTCATTATCAATATATTTCGTATTGCAGGTAAACCGTAAATAAACATATAAAATTTTGCTATAAAAATGTAGATTTTGTTAAAACACAATTTACGTTCAAAATATCCTTTTATTCTTTTTGTGGCGTGAACCGTTTCCGAAGTATTCACTGTTATATGCTTGAACATTCCAGTACTTAGCACTTTATTCAAATTATGGTTAGCTAAGAAGTGGAAATACACAGAGAATAGAATGTCACAGTAATTACATAGCGAACAGCTCTTAAAATATTTTCTGGTCGCTTGAGATTACTTTTTCCCCATATTCTCCTTGCACCTACAATTAAATTAGCAGTAGGTTAATTTCTCCGCATGTTTTTCTGGATTAACATAGAGTATACACAGTAGAATAGCAACAGTTAAGGGGAAAAAACCTACCTCCTTTCTATAACCTTCCTAATTCTCACCCGCCACCCTGCGACATCCACATTCCGACACTTCGTGGATAGGCCCTACCCAGGGTAGGCACGCGTTTGTCACACCTCGGGCTGTCCTTCCGCCTACCAACTGCTCTGATTAATTGACAGTGGAATAAGCGTTTGTAGGAATTCTTGGGAAAAGAGTAGAGAAAGACATGTGAGTACATCACATAAGATTATTATTTTCTTTACCTCATCCACCTGGAAATTCCATATCGAGATTTCACCGGAAATAGATGCATGTTTTGGGATACAGTGAATCTTTTCTTTATCGGCTAAACAGGAGCAGTTGTTTTTGTTTGGCCCAAAATATAAACATTTTAACTCATTTTAGCAGTGTTATTGAGAGTTTAAAAATAAGGGAAGCATGTTTAAAATGTTATAATGTTTACATTATGTACGAGTATGCAGTAGTGAAATTGTGAACAAGATATATGTATATAGGTGACTGTGAGTGTTAAGTGCATAAAGATTTTTCTTTTTAAAATTTCAATCCTGCAGCGTTAAGTCATATCGGACGATGAATGGAATGGGTGAAATGATGCTCAAATGACCATACAGCTTAGAGTTACCCGACATTGGTCTTTCATGTTAAGGGAACACTCCGGAAAAAACCTTATCCAGTTAACTCACCCTGACCGAGATTCGAACTCAGGATCTCTTGAATGTGAGGCAGACACGCTACCTTCTACGCCACCGAGGCGGGTGTATAAATAAATGAACACCTGCTAGGGAAGAGAAATCAATTTCCGAGAGACGCTTGAGTGAAGAACTGGGTGCTGCGGAAGTCAAC